>CM076848.1:92012851-92052682 GCA_039519185.1 Astragalus membranaceus
AGTGACCGCTATAGACAACCGGTTTGTGATTGAGCGTTTGTTCGCTTGAAAAACGTGCTTACCGGGAAGCGTGATAAAAAGGAGTCGAAATTATGTTTGTACTTTATTAACTAAAAAGAAGTTTAGGCGAATGTTTGCGATGATCAAACGAGTAACCTCAGAGTGATCACCGCTACTAATCCGCTGTGAAAAAAGGAAGGTTAGTCCTAACGGTCAAACAAGCAAGGCTCAGAGTGACCACTAGTAACGACCTACTTTTTTTTACGCGAATTCGATTAAAAAGAAAAAAGGAAAACGGTTTGGAAGTATCACGTGGTGAATAAAAACGGAATAGGTGATAAAAGGGGGGGTGCAAATAATAAAGGGGTTGTATTAAAAAAAAGGTGGTGTGAATAGCGTGACCAAATCGTTTTTTTTTTGTGAACTAGGTTGTGTTTGAAAAGATGGGCTTGTAGTAAAAAAAATGGATGGGTTTGCTGTTTTAAGAGAACGCGGGGTGCAAATAGCGTTTTGGTGCTTTTTTTTTTTAAAAGGGTGCCGCGGGTGCAAATAGCGTTTTGACGCTAAAAACGATTGATTGGTTTATTACCCTTTTTTACTATTCTACCCTAGAACGCGTGATTCTTGAAGCGCTTTTTTTTCTTAAAAAAAAACAAACCTAGAGTAAACAAGTGGTATTTTGAAAGCGGATTATGGAGAAAAAAAAATTCTTTTGTTGTTTTTTTTTTGTTGTCATAGTTATTATTTAATAAAAAGGGGGGCCTTTTTACTTTTTTTGTTGAAAAAAGATTTTTGTTATTATATTATTTTTTTTAGAAAAGAGTAGTGACACTAGTAACCATTTATTTTTTTTTAAAATATTTTTTAGTATTTGAAAAAAAGGCTTTATTTAAATCCGAAAATAAAAAAGGAACACATTTTTTTTATCACTTTTTTTTTAATCCGAAAAATAGTAATTATTTATTAAAAAGCACAACATTTTTTTCACTTTTTTTTTTAATCCGAAAATATTAGTACCTAAATAAAAAAAGAACACCTTTTTTTTGTTCATTTTAAATCCGAAAATAAAAAAAAGGGATACATTTTTTTTACTTTTTTTTTTGTTTATTTTAAAACCGAAAATAATAACCATTTTTTTTAAAACAAACAACATATTTTTTTTAGCACTTTTTTAGTCCGAAAATTAGAATTATTTATTAAAAAAAAAGCAACATTTTTTTATCACTTTTTTTTTACTCCGAAAATTAGAATAATATAACAAACAACAAAATAAATAACCAATAGCAAAAATATAATATAAAAAACAGCCTCTAAACTAAATAATAAAAAGACAACAATAATATTCTAATAAGAAAGCAACTACACTAAATAATAAAAACAGCAAATAAATATACAAAAAGGTAACTAGGCTAAATAACAAGAACAACTAAAATTTATAAAAAAAAAAACAATAATAATATTTACATAACAAAAACAGTAACTAAAATTTAAAAAAAACAACAATAATAATATCTAAAAAAACGTGAACAATAATAAAAATATTACATTTTAGTACCTTGACAATGAAAATCCAGAAATGTTGAAGAAATTTCCTTCTTCAAATTTCTTCAATACAAATGAACCTTTAAACTAAAAAAAATCTAGGAAGGAGGAAAAGAAAGGGAAGAATATTTCTCTAAGAGAAACCTTAATTTTTTTTAGAAGCTCCTCCTTTTTTCTAAGAGCCAAATCCGTCCCCTTTCTTCAAAGTGGGGAACCCTATTTATACAAAAAACTTGCTTCCTTCTTCATCCACTCTTGGATAGTGATGATGACTTTTTGCTATGATGGAGGTTTGGGGGAGTTGTTGAAGGGGAAAAAAAGAGAAGACATGTGAGATGAGGGGAGATGATGGTTGAAGGTATGGGCATGGAGAAGAGAGTGCCATGTGTGAAGTGTGTGATAGGGAGAGGAATGGATGAGTGTGTGAAGAGAAAAGAAAGTGAGTGTGTGAGAGTGTGAGAGAGATTGGAGTAGGAAGTTTGGTGAAGGGGAAGAAAAAAAAATAAAATGTGGGTGTGATAGAGAGGGGGAGAGCCGTAGGTGAGGGAGGAAAGAGAAAGGGAAAGAGAGTGAGAGAAAAGAGAGAGGGAGTGATGGGAAGGGTGGAGTGTAATTGAGAGAAAGTGATGTGTAAGGGAGAGAGAGATGGCCGAATATTGAGGGAGAGAGAGAGGGGGTCGAATATTGAGGGAGAGAGAGAGGGGTTGAGTGTGTTGGGAAGGGAAAAATGGGGAAGTGGGAAGTGTGGGGAAGTGGAATTGAGAGAAAAGAGGAGAGGTGGAGTGTGGAAGGGAGAAGGTGGGGTTTTGACCATGGGATAATAGGGGGTGGGGTCGAATATGGAGGGGAATTAGGGGATGAATGTGGATGATTTTTTGGGTTAAGGGGGAGAGTGAATGTGGATGGCTTTTAGGGTAAAGGGGGGGAATTCGAATTAGGGTTAGGAGGAGGGGAATTAGGGTTTTGTGATGAGTTGGGTTATGGGTTGTGGGTTGGATATGGGTTGTGGGTTGGGTGGAGGAGTGGGCTAGGCGAATTGGGCTAGCTATTTTGCTGGGTTGGGCTTCCATGACAGCACCTTATTTTTAATAGACCCCCCCCACTTCCTTCTTGGCTTATTTTTATTTCTTCACTTCTAATTATTATTTTTTTTCAAAAATTAAAAACTTGTAGCAAACTAAAATAAAATAAAACATGGCATAAAAAAATAAAATAATTGTTTTTATTAAAAATAAATAAAATTTCTCTTTTTTTGGATAGGACAAAATTAGGGTATTACAGACTAAAATCATATTTAATTTTTCTAAAAAAGAATATTTAGCCAAATTAATTAATAAGAATAATTGATTAGTAAAAAAAAGTTAAAAAATAATGAATACTCAAAAGGGTAACTCATGATTTAAAAAGCTTTTATTTAATATTGAGTAAAGACTCAAATTGGGTTCTGACAGTTTCTTCGTGGGACAAATTTGTCCCTGACAATTGTTTCGGGACAATTAGTCTATGACGTTTTCAAAATGGGATACGTAAGTCCTCCGCCTTAGTCGTTGTCCGCTCATTTAATACCTCCCATGTGGCACGCACATTAAGTGCAATCATGTCACGTTAAATGCCACATAGGACATTATTTTGGGACAAATTAGTCCTTGGATTTACAAATTTAAAGATTTTTAAAAGAGGGACAAATCAGTCCCTGCGCATTTTGGGACAAATTGGTCTCTGGTCACGCTCTTCCCCAAATTTTTGGTTTCTAAACGAGAAACCATTCCTTGTAAAGCAAACTTATTTTGGGACAAATTATTTACTTATTGTACCCTCATTAAATTAAAATTAGGGCGCCCAAAAAACTCTCTAATGGGGTTTGCGGTTGTATTTGAAAGGGTTACAACAGCTCTTTTACCACAACAACATCTTGGGCCACTCCAAATTATATGAGTATTTGCGGAAGCACCAGAATAAAATTGAGTAGCTTGAGATCCATGATTGCTTGTTAATGTAAACAACAATGAAAATAGCAATGAATGTGCAGAAATCAATATATGAAATGCAAACAAAAATGACACACAAAAAATCGGTCGAAAATGAGAAAATGGTTTTCAACTACCTAGCAGCACTCTCTTCTTCTACGTTTTGCTTTATAGGGAATGTTTCTGGTTTAGAAACCAGAAATTTGAGGAAGAGGATGACCAAGGACGAATTTGTCCCAAAATACGCAAGGTTTGATTTGTCTTTTTTTAAAAATTATAAAATTTGTAAAGCCACAGACTAATTTGAGTCAAAATAATGTCTTATGTAACACTCCGGTATTTCTAACGAGTAGAAATGCCTAAGTGTACCATCCCTAATACATCAGAGATAATATTTCCTGTTTAAATACTGAACACCACTATAAAATTTTCACTGAATAACAACAAGACAGTCTTAAACATAAATAAGACCATAAACCATCAGTGAAATACAGTGTTCAATATCGCACAAGAAAGCGGAAAATGAATACATAATGCTAAAGACAAAATGTCTTGATACACAGATAACAAGGAAAGATATAAACTTAAGCATAAAGCTAAGTCTTCAGCAACCATCCGAGTACCACCTACTCGTGCCTCTTGGATCTCCACTTTCTCTGTTTATCTGTAAAACCACAACATATAAACTATGAGATACAATCTCAGTGAGTTCTACCGAGACCCCTAACAACGCTCTCGGTTCAATTATGAATCCTATTTAACTTTTAAAATGACACCGACTGCACACACTGCTAATCCCGGTGAACCGTGTGATAGAATTCTAACTCAGTACGACACCGACTACACACACTGCTAATCCCGGTGAATCGTACTCCAAGACCATTTTACGTACCACCAACTGCACACACTGCTAATCCCGATGAACGTAACACAAAACCATTTTACGTACCACCGACTGCACACACTGCTAATCCCGGTGAACCCCCTTACCAATAGTACTTTCCCTAATGGTATACGGGCCTAGGGTAAGGGATCATGACTTCCACGCCTAGAATGTTAACCTCGTGGGTCATCACCCACACTTGATATATTACATATATATATATCCACCCGCATTGGGCCGGCTACTAATTCGACATAATTTATATATCGTAATTATGACTTGAACATTTAGTCCCTTGACATTAAACCCTTACTTGAACATTTAGTTCCACATAACAAACGTATCACGTGTTCGCTCCCGTATACTATTTTTACGGTTTTCCGAATTAAACATAACTTTGCAAACCATTAGAAAAACCTTTGAAAACATATTCAAAATCATGGCATTATAAGCCTAATATCATTGGAAAAGGGTTAGGAAAGGATTAAAAGAGGATTGGAATCGATCGGGATCGTTCCGGGCAAGTTTGGAAAATTTGGACAGAACACTGCGCACGATCCGTGCTCCCATACGCACGGGTCGTGCGCCCTGTACGCATTTTCATAAACAGAATCAGAATGGGACGCACGGTCCGTGCGCCTGGGACACACGGGTCGTGCGCTTTTGACAGCACTGAGTTTTTATCCCGTTTTCGCATTTTTCGTCGTTCCGATCGAATCCGATACCTGTTCCAGTCCAGTCCCAACATAAAAACAGTCCAAAAACATATTCAAACAACAATGATCATCAATCAAACAATCCAAAAACCAATTGGACATAAAACTTGATTTTCGTACAAAATAATTTTTCGACACGAATCAAAAACCGAAACACATTTCACAATTTAAGTTTATTAATTCAAAAACCTAAACGAGAGTAAAACTCACCTATATATCGTAATGAAAATCACGAAACACCGAGACTTTTCTCCAAATTGCATTTCTGTCATAACCACACGAACGTTCCCCGAATCAACTCCTCGTTCCGACGACGCCCAAATCCGCTTCCAAAGCTTTCCACTCAATCACGAGACATCTTTGAAGCCCTATTCATCATCTTCAAGCTCTAATCACTATTCATCCATAAACCCCAAATTTGATTTCTCAAACCCTAACCTTTGAAACACTAATTCTTCCACTCCAAGCTAGTACCCAACCACTTATTTGAACTTCCCAACACTCCAAAACACTTGAAGGAAGAAGACAACACAATACTTCCTCATCTTTTCCCTTAAGGTCGAAAATGGCAAAGTGAGAGAGAGTGAATCATATGCTATGATGTTTGTATCAAATTGAAGAGGATGAAGTGGTGATCATTTCTTGTGTTGGGAGGATGAAGTTTTGATGAACCTAGATACCTCATTTTTCGTCTTCTTCCATCAAACCCATTCTCTTCTCTTTTCTTCTTTTCTTTCTTTTCTTTCTTTTCTTTTCTTTCCTTCATATATACATATATTATTATATTTAAGTGGTAATATGGTCAATTCACCATATTGCCCTTAATCTCTTATTTCTTTCCCAAATCGTCCTTATTCCGTATTATTCGGTTAATGATCCTATGACAACCAATAATTAATTTTAGCACTCAATAAATTTACCAGTCAAGTACTAAAATAATTCAATTGGGTTAACATCCAAATAATTCTATTAATTATTTTGGGGATGTTACATAAGCCTCAGGGAACATGGTTCGATTCCCACGGAAGACAAAAACTCTACATGGGGGTAGAGAAGGTCATGAGTGCATCGCTGGGTAGCCTACTAAGTAAGAAAAGGGCCCAGGATGTTACATCTTACGTGGCGTTTAACGTGACAGGTGGCACTTAACGTGCCACGTATGAGGCGTTAAGTGAGCTGTCAACGCCTGAAGTGATGAAAGGACTATCATGTCCCGTTTTGAATATGTCAGGACCTAATATGTCCCCAAAAAAATTGTCAAGAACGAATTTGTCCCGCAATGAAATTGTTGGAGACTAAACTTATGGAGAAGTGTTCTTTTTTTAAAATGGATTCCATTATAGATTTTATATGCAAACAAAAGTGTTGATGTATCAAAGTCTACAAATTACAAACCAATTAGCACTTCCCTGCTCTTTATAACAATGAATCAAGGTTGGAAAACCAGATGATTGAGAGAATTGGCGTACCAACAAGGGGTACTAAGTGGCAAAAAAACCACCGTAGCACGAATTAAAAAAATATTTACTAAAATAACACTCTTTTTAGATTATTTACCAAACTAGAACACATCCAAATTTTAGACCAGAAGTCGCCCCAGGGCCAACCACTACAAAAAAACTGGTCATTTGCGAGGGAAATTTCCCTCGCAAAAGGACCTAAATCCGTCGCTAATGGTAATTTGCGAGGGAATTAGCGACGGATTTGTTCCCTCGCTAATTCCCTCCTCGCTACTGGTATTAGTGAGGGAATTGTAATCCCTCGCTAATAAAGACAACCATGTGGTTAAATTCTGACAGCCACGCGTCCAATTTCCCTTGCTAATTCCGTCGCTAATTCCAAACTGATTGAATTTTTTTTTTTGATAAACCTGCTTTTACACATGTTTATTTCAATAATAAATAATAAAATCTAAAATACATAAAACAGTTTAAAATAAAAATTCCGAGAATAAAAATCTTCAATAACACAAAATTCGAATCAACAACACTTAATCTGAAATGTTATAACAAAATATTGAATTGTCAAACTGATACAACAAATCCTAAAAGCTGCCGCCATCAAACTCCTCGGCCTCCCCAGACTTTCCAGACTCCCCAGACTCCTCAGCTTGCTCCTCATCTTGCTCCTCATCTTGCTCCTCATGTTGCTGCATATTCTTAAAATACCTAAACATCAGCTCCTGCCTACGGGGACACCTTCGCAAAGTCTTCCTACATCTTTTTCATAGCCTCAGTAGAGGTCCTGACCTCCTGTCGAGTATCATGCAGCTCATGTCGAGTAGACTGCAGCTCCTGCTCCAGCTGCCTAATATGCTCTGTCTGCGCAGGAGTAGAAGCTGGTCGACTGCACCTTCTGCTGCTCCCGGCCACAGACTGGCCCATACAAGGAGCCAAGGGACCGTACCATACAGGCGACCCTTAGACCAACCTACTGTCTTCTCCCAATTTTGGTTTGCCAGATCTATCAAGTTAGTGGCATCGATATGATCTCAGTGGAGATGATTCCGAGCCGAGTATGGGGGTCAAGGACAGCACGAAACCCTTTTCCATCCAAGTAGTGAAGGAAGTTATTTCGTATAACTCCCAACCTTAGTGTTGCTAGTATCGTCTCGCAATTATCTCAATGGAGATGATTTCGAGCAAAATATGGGGGTGAGGGACGACATCACCTCACCCTTTTCCATCAACAACACACAGTCATCTAACCTAGGGTTCATGAAAACAACAGTTAAACACTTTTCAATAAATTTATTTTGAAAACTAACCGTTATGAGATTGAGGTCCGGTGCGGTGGTTCGGTGACGATGCGCACTCCGGTGCGGTTGTGAGACTTCAAACACCAACAATTTCAATCCTAAACCATTTCAACTTCAATTTCAATAACTAACCTGAATTTCAACTACTAATTTCAACAACAACTTCAATATCAACTTCAATTTCAAGCAAAAAACATATATCAACTCACTATTAATTTCAATTTCAATAAAATAACTTCAATTTCAACAAACAATTTCAATTTCAACTTCAAATTTTTATCCTACACAATTTCTATAAATCCTAAACCTAATCCTAAAACCTAAAACACAATTTCAATTTCTACCCAATTTCAATTTCTAATCCTAAACACAATTTCAATTTCTACCCAAACCACAATCAACAATATCACAAAACCTAATCCTATTTTCTTCTTTAAAAACAACAATATCACAAAACTAAATTCACTAAAATTACCAAACAACAATTTCACAAAACTAATTTTACAAATTCTAACAAAACAATATCATAAAAAATAAAAATCAGTAAAAATCAAAACCTCCAAAGGTAGAGCTCCGGTGGTGAAGAGGGAGAACTCCGGTGGTGGTGAAGAGGGATCGCTCCGGTGGTGGCGAAAAAGGAGAGTTCCGGTGAGAGAGAGGTTTGCGTAGGAGAGAGAGAGAGAGAGGAGAGAGGGCGACGTTCGCGTAGGAGAGAGAGAGAGGAGAGACGGCGATAGTTGATTGTGGTGGTGTGGTGGCGGTGGTGTGGTGGTGGTGGTGCTGTGGTGCTGGTGGAAATGAGAGAAGAGGGTTGGGGTTCGTGAGAGAGAAGAGTGAGGGAGTGAGAGTGAAGAGTGAAGAGTGAACAGAGAGAGAAAAATAGAGGGTCATTTGCGAGGGACCATTCCGCCGCTAATTCCTTCACGCTAACCAAGACTGGAACGGTCAAAATAGTTAGCGAGGGACCCTTATTTCCATCGCTAATCCCTTCGGTTTCTGTGCTGTTCCAATTTCAGTTTCCCTCCAACAGTTAGCGACGGACCAGTCCGTCGCTAATGCCCACAATTCCGTCGCTAATAACTAAAACAAACGAGGACCCTTATTCCCTCCTAAATTCCGTCTCTAATGTCAGTTTTAGCGAGGGAACAGTATTCCCTCGCTAATGTCCCTCGCAAATGACCTATTTTTTTGTAGTGAACGACTTCTAGCCTGAAACAGTTAATTTTTTTTTGCATTTTTAGTTCAGAAGTCCCCCCGGGTGACTTCTGAAACTGTGTTTTTAATTTTTTTACGTTATATTAATTTAAATTAAGTTATATTAATTAATTTGGAAAATTAATATTTATAATTCTAAATTAATTATAAATATTATGGTCCCGTTTTGAAAATGTCAGGACCTAATATGGCGTTTAACGTGACAGGTGGCACTTAACATGGCACGTATGAGGCGTTAAGTGAGTTGTCAATGCCTGAAGTGATGAAAGGACTATCACGTCCCGTTTTGAAAATGTCAGGACCTAATATGTCCCAAAAAATATTGTTAAGAACGAATTTGTCCCGCAATGAAATTGTTGGAGACTAAACTTATGGACAAGTGTTCTTTTGTTAAAATGGATTCCGTTATAAATTTTAGGGTTAAATATGTTTTTAGTCCCTACAAAATCGGCTCCTTCTAAGTTTAGTCCCTACATTAACGAAATAGGCGTTTTGGTCCTCATCTTATTTTTTCGTTTTCAATTTTAGTCCCTCATGACTTTTAATAGCGTTTCAAAACTTTTAATAGCGCTTTTTTGACCTTTTATAAGCGCTATTAAAAGTTTTGAAGCGCTATTAAAAGTCATGAGGGACTAAAATTGAAAACGAAAAAATAAGATGAGGACCAAAACGCCTATTTTTTTAATGTAGGGACTAAACTTAGAAGGAGCCGATTTTGTAGGGACTAAAAACATATTTTACCCTAAATTTTATATGCAAATAAAAGTGTTGATGTATCAAAGTCTACAAATTACAAACCTATCAGCACTTCCCTTCTCTTTATAGCAATGAATGAAGATTGGAAAACCAGATGATTGAGAGAATTGGCGTACCCACAAGGGGTACTAAGTGGCAAAAAAACCACTGTAGCACGATTAAAAAAATTATTTACTAAAATAACACTTTTTTTAGATTATTTACCAAACTAGAACACATCCAAATTTTAGACCAAAAGTCGCCCCTAGGGCCAACGACTTCTAGCCTGAAACAGTTAATTTTTTTTGTATTTTTAATTCAGAAGTCGCCCCCTAGGTGACTTCTAAACTGTGTTTTTAATTTTTTTTACTTTATATTAATTTAAATTAAGTTATATTAATTAATTTAGAAAATTAATATTTATAATTCTAAATTAATAATAAACATTATGGTAAAAAAAAATTATCGGCTATATTGAAAGATGGACCTAACTGTATTTATTTAATTAGTAGCACATTACTAAGAATTGAAAGAAATTGACTAGTCTAGATTGCGGTTTGGACAGTTAATTTTGTTGTGACCCTCATTTCTACAAATACCGCATCTCTTGGTGCGACTACCCCTTTCTTTTTGATCCATCTCTGTACGAATACGGGTAGACTGTGGACGGCCCTTTTTATCTCTCCGTTTAGATGGATCATGCTGCAGTTCTGGGCCATTGAAATCAGACAATGGTGGGAACTCCTCAAAGTATGTATTGAAAACATACTGCATTATGTACTGTGGTTCACGAAATCCATGTGATTGTAATTAACTTTTGAACATGCCGCGATCACATGGGAACAAGGATAGCGCAGTGCCTGAAATTCCCCACACTCACACGTCCTGTCTCTGAAGTTAACCACGAATGTGCCCACGGGTCTCCCACTTTGTGGTCGTATAATTTCTTCCACTCCGAACAATTTTTGGGCACGATCGTGAATTGCCACATTGTGTGAGTTCGAGACAGCTCGGTTGTGATCTGTTTTTTTAATCAATTTTTCAGAGTACATAGTTCCTGACTCCAACATTGCCTGTGCCTGGGTTCCGCTTTTGACAAAAGTCTCATTCAGCCTAAAATATGAGGCCGCTATCAAAGAATGTATAGGGAGATTTTGCATGCCCTTGATCACTTTATTGATGCACTCGGCAAGGTTTGTTGTCATGTGCCCCCAACGGTAACCTCCATCGCACCACTGCATCCATTGTTCGGAATTATAATTAATTTTTTTTTCACCATAATATTTATAATTAATTTATAGTTTTAAATATTAGTTTTCTAAATTAATTAAATTAATTAATATAACTTAATTTAAATTAATATAAAGTAAAAAAAAATTAAAAAACACAGTTTAGAAGTCACCCTGCGAGGCGACTTCTGAACTAAAAATGCAAAAAAAAATTAACTGTTTCAGGCTAGAAGTCGTTGGCCCTGGGGGCGACTTCTAGTCTGAAATTTGGATGTGTTCTAGTTTGGTAATCTAAAAAGAGTGTTATTTTGGTAAATAATTTTGTAATTCGTGCTACAGTGGTTTTTTTTCCGTAGTAAGTTTCCTGCCTCTATGTCACTTTCGCAATCCCTACAACATGAGTGGTTTTTAAAACTCTGGGTCAGCTGTCCTGCCCCTCGAGGCACCTATAATTCAGCGAGGGGATTAGTCATTGCGCTCGGCGGTGGATACCCTGGGTAAAACCGAGAGTCTAATCTAATCTAATATCTAATCTAATACTAATTTATTTAGTTTAATATTTAATACTTTAATATTATTAATTAATATTAATACTAATCTAATTAAATAATATGCTAGCAAATTGACATTTTTAGACATTTCACCAGTGCGCCACGTGTCCATTTTTTTTGGGCATTTTAGACATTTTGCAGCTAAAAGACAAAAAGTCTTAACTTTTTACAACTTTTTTACTTTTTCTCTTACAAACTTTCTCATCATCTCTTTCATCTCTCTTTTAATATTTTATTTTATAATAATATATTTTAACAATATGCTAGCAAATTAACATTTTTAGACATTTCACTGTCGCGCCATGTGTCCATTTTTTGGGCATTTTAGACATTTTTGTTACTAAAAGACAAAAAATCTTAATGTTTTACAACTTTTTACTCTTTCTCCTACCCAATTTCCCATCATCTCTCCCCTCTCTCTTTATTTTTTATTTTATTCTCTTCTCTCTCTCATAATATCCCCTCTCTCCTCTCTCCTTTCTTTCTTTTTTTTCTTCTTCTATCTCTATTTATTCTCATTTTCTTCTATTTTATTCCATTTCAAACATATCTATCTAATATTAATCTTATCTAATCTCTAATACTAATCTAATAATATAGTATAATCAATTCATATGCTAGAAAAATGTAAAAAATAGTTCACTTATACAATTGCTATGTGTCCAGAACCAATGATAAAAATATAATCTATCAAATATCTTATCCAATCTAATCTAATAAAACAATATGCTTGGAAATTGAAAATTTGAGACATTCCATTTTGCCACTAAAAAACAAAAAACAGCAGCTTTCGGCAGAAAAAGGGGACCAAAAAACAGCAGCTTTTGGCAGAAAAAAATTACAACAGCTGAAAAAAAGCATCAACAGCTGCCTGCTGCTTGCCGCGCTGACGTGCGCAGTCGGATTTTTTTAAACAAAATATTTCTTTTTTTGGATTTATTTTTTGTAAAAAATCAGTAATTACATAAAATTAATATTAAATTATGTAGAATTTACTATTTACTATAATCTACCAAAACTACTATAACCAATTAATTTAACCACTACCGATTATTAAAAAAAGCGATACCACTAGCAAAAATTCCAATTTTTTTTTTTAAAAAAATCAATATTTAAATCTCATTTTTTTTCATGAGCCGCACGGAGCGGCAACGAGAACCGCACATGGATCATATCATTAGCCTTTCTTTTTTTTTGCAACAAACCACGATTGATTCCCACAAGAATTTATTAAAACTATTTTAAGTAAGGTAATCAAAACCGGACCGGACATTGAACCGTAAGAGGTAGCGGTTCAGGGGTTCTTGGGTTCAACCGGTTGAATCGGGGGTTCAACCGGAATTAATTAAATTTATTATTTAATATTTTTATTAAATATATAAAGGAGCTAACAGCAGATTGAGGAAAAAAGAAGAGAAATTCCGGTGGGCAAAGATGCAGATCTTCGTCAAAACCCTAACCGGGAAGACCATCACCCTTGAGGTGGAGTCTAGCGATACCATTGATAACGTGAAATCTAAGATTCAAGACAAAGAAGGGATCCCTCCGGACCAGCAGAGGTTGATCTTCGCTGGAAAACAGTTGGAGGATGGACGTACTCTCGCAGATTACAACATCCAGAAAGAGTCAACATTGCATCTTGTTTTGAGGCTTCGTGGTGGCATTATTGAGCCATCTTTGATGGCTTTGGCCAGGAAATACAACCAGGATAAGATGATCTGCCGCAAGTGTTATGCACGTTTACACCCACTTGCTGTCAACTGCAGGAAAAAGAAGTGTGGACACAGCAACCAGTTGAGGCCAAAGAAGAAGATCAAGTAAGCTGTTCTGATTGTAGCAAGGAACTTTGTGTTGTCATGGGTTGCTAGATTGCCTTCAGATCCTGATGACATAATTAGCTGCTTAGTATTGTAGGATGTCTGTTGGAAATGGAACTGGAAGTTATTCTCTATGGTTTTGTTTTCATTTCAGTTTGAGACGTCTTTATGACAATTATGCTACAGTTTTAAACATAATTTTGTTGCTTTTGATAATAATGTTTGTTATTTTTTTCCCTCACCCTATTTTCGGATGCCTGAATCCTTTTTATGATTTAAAAGCTCAAAAGACAAAGTTGGATAATTATAATTTTGAAGAATTTCTTGTTACAAGTTTGTTTTAAAAAAAAAATATATAAAGGATAAAAAATAATAAAAAACCATAATACTCATAATAATACAACAACATATCCGGTATGAATAAATTTTATATTAAAATAATATGAGAAAGAGAAAAATATATGATATTATAAGTCAATATTTTCAAAAAAATAATAATTATTCATATTTAATAATATTCTAATCAATAAATATATAGAATCAAAAGTCTATATAATGTAATACAAAATATTAGATGTTAAATAGCTAAAATATATATGTAATATATAATAACACATATATAAGTATAAAAGTAAAAGATAACAACAACTTGTCTAGTAGGTAAGGGCCTCAACATTGTTAGTGTTGTGGGTTCAATCCATGGATTTGACATTTTTGCTTATATAAAAAAAAGTAAATGGTAAATAGATAAAATTATTAGGGAAAATGACTTTTGTTAGAAATAAAAGGAAGAACGGTTATATAATAATATTATAGATAAGTGACCACATAACGTGGTTGCTCTGATGGTTTGATCCCCACATGGAACACCAAAAAAAACTTTTTCTCAGAACCGCCTTCAACAGTTGAACCGCTGGTTCTTGCCGGTTTTCCCGGTTCTGGGGCGGTTTTCCGGTTCTTGCCCCAGTTCTGATGCAATCCAGTTCTGAGGTCCAACTAGACCGGACAGGGGTCCGGTTCCCGATTCAACCGGTCGAACCGCCCGGTCTGGTCCGGTTTTGATTACCTTTATTTTAAGACTCTTCAACTTTGGCAAAATCAAGGTAGAACTAGTTTAGAAAACCCCTTTACAAACTTGCGGTAATACCCAAGTCCCAAGAAACTCCTGACTTTTATGACCGAGATTAATTTCTTCCAATCTAAGATTGTGTCAACTGT
Source organism: Astragalus membranaceus (assembly GCA_039519185.1). Lineage (NCBI taxonomy): Eukaryota > Viridiplantae > Streptophyta > Magnoliopsida > Fabales > Fabaceae > Astragalus > Astragalus membranaceus. The sequence goes on from CM076848.1 coordinate 92,027,483, forward strand.
GACTCCGACTTATGAGATCACACGACATTTGAACTTATCGCAAGTAGGTAGTTCAGTTGGCGAGCTAAGGGATATCGAAGAAGTGCACCAAAAGAGTGCAAGAAGGAGGTCCCGGATTCAAACCCCGGAAACTAACATCCCCCACCCCCACTAACATTGCTTATCAAAAAAAATATATGACATTTGAAATTTACTTCCGGAAGCTAGAATCAGACTTTTATGGTTTAGCAGCAAGAATGGGGAGAGTTAGCACAAAACATGATTTTCAAATTAAATTTTAGTTTTAACTTTTTATTAAATAAATAATGGCGTTGCAGCCACATGTGGTGCCTACATCGCGCCACGTCATTAAATGAGAGACACGTCACATCTTTTTATAGGCCTCCAAATCAACAAAAAATAATAAACCCCCACCTCCTAGTTGGACTAAATGTCTGAATTTTTTTAAAATATAGGGACTAAATGCCCGAGTTTTAAAATAGGGAGACCAAATATCTGAATTTTTGAAAATATAGGACCCAAAACTATATTTTAGCCAAAGAGTAATGAATACTCAAATGGGTAACTCATGAACTAAAATAACTTTTATAATTTTTTTATCAGACTTTTTATTAATGTTTAAGCTTATGGAAAAGTGTTTGGTCAAAGAAAAAAAAGCTTATGGAAAAGTATTTTTCTTAACTGGATTTTGTTACAGATTTTATATGCAAACAAAAACAGAAGTGTTGAGTATCCAAGTCCTAACTCCCAGCGAGTATGTTTTTTTTTTGACAGGAAACATATCTCATTTCATTAATTGAGAAGAAACATTACATTCAGAAAGATCAATCAGTGCTAGGACATACCTCAAACACGTTTTCGCATTGCTCCTATTAGCTAGGGCAAATAAGACATTGAAGTCAGGGGGTTTTGGTGGAGGCCTGGAAAAGACCTGAGTAGGAGGGGGAAAACCAGCCACTGAATGATGAAGTTTGAGCAGCGCAGGGCAAGTACAGCAAACACTAACCTGCAACATTTCAGGGTATGGTGGTGGTTCAGGTGGCGGACGGGTCAACAGCACGGTGGGCGAATCAATCAAGAGAGACCTGGGCGTGGTACTCCCAGCGAGTATGTTGCTAGTTATAAATAGTAACTAATACAAAAAATATTTCAAAAACACTAATAGGCAAAAAAGTTAAAAAATATCCAGTAAAATTATTAAAATATCCTGTAAAATAATATAAAAATTAACATCTTAAAAATTATTAGAAATATAATAGTAAAAAAGTATTTAAAAATAATAAATTACTAAAAAATACTCGATAAACAATATTAAGAAAGGCAAAAAAAAATTAAAAAAAGTGAGGTGGTAGATGAATTGGTATACTTAGTCATAAAAAATATTAGGTGGCATGCCCACCGTGTCATTAGTTTGAAGGAACGATGTTGGGTTTGCTGGATTTGGGATTAGGGTTCACGAAGGGAGAAGCAGTATCAAATGAAGAAGAAAGATGGAATTTTTCTTTATTAGATATAAAAATTAAAAAACAATATTTGTAATAATAATAATAATTATAATATTAATAATAATTTTTATGAGATGGACTTTGATTTTACTAATAGGGAAAATAGGGGGATTTTAATTTTACAAATTAGGAAAATAGGGGGATTAAATTCGTCAAAAAAAACTCTTGGGGGACTAAAATAGTTAGTTGGTGAAAATTGGGGGACTAAATTAGTGAAAAAAATTCTTAAGGGACTAAAATCTTGAGTTGGTGAAAATAGGAGGACAAAAAGTGTAATTAAGTCTAACTTTTATTAATATTTAAGCTTATGGAAAAGTGTTTTTCTTAACTGGATTTTGTTACAGATTTTATATGCAAACAAAAACGAAGTGTTGACGTATCCAAGTGCTAGCTCCCTCCCAAGAGTACAAAGTACAAACCAATCAACCACTTCCTTTCCCTTTGTAACAAACAATGAATGAAGCTTGGAAAATCAGACGAGATGATTGATTGAATGGGAAATAGTAATAACAACAGCAAGGGGTAGTTGCCTTGCCCGCCTCTCTGGTCCTTTTCACAGCCCCAACAACATGGTTAAGAGCAGCTGCTGCAGCAGTACTATCTTCGGGTTTAGAAGAACCACTTCCCATTCTACTACATTTCTCTCCAAACTTAAACCCAATTTCCCTCTCTTCTTCATTTTTCTACACTTCCACAACCACCACCACACTACCAGTGGCGGATCTTGACCAAAAACTCGGGGTGGGCCGCCAATGACAGAAGTGTAAAGCGTGCGTAATATCAGTGGTGAAGCTTAATAAAAATACAAAGAAAAATAGATAAATATAATTTAATAATTATTTATAAACAAAATTAAATGACTAAAAAAGTAATTTTAATTTCACATAGAGACTCAATTGAAGACTAAAAAAAAATAAAGCCTCAGTTGAAGTTGTTTGTAAAAAGATAGTTTTAAATTGAGTTGATTTTAATTGTACTTGATATATATAGTTGTATGTACAGACTTTACAAGAAATTGTTGAAGTAGAAGGTAAACACTAGTGGAAAAATGGGATTCAAAGTCGGACCTTTCGGACATTTAAAGTCGGACATTCACCCGACTTCTATCAAAGCGACTTAGAAAGTATGTTTTTTTAAAGTCGGATTAAGGTTCGACTTAAAAAGTACGTTTTTAAGTCGGATTATTAGTGCGTCCGACTTTAATTATGGTCTGTGGAAAACCTTTAACGTCGGGTTTTTTTTGAACTCCGACTTTAATTATGGCCTGTGGAAAACCTTTTAAAGTCGGGCGTTAGTTGCGCCCGACTTTAAATGTTCCTTTTTTTTTTAAAAAAAAACTTTATTTGGTGCTTCCCCTGAATTGCAGAATATATTATTTTCCATTAGTTACTAAAACCCCTTCTTACACTTGAAGTTGCAATCACAATCCAAATCTCCATCCACAAATAATTCCCAAATCTTTAAACAAGTAGAAAAATCAGCATTAATTCCAACAAGATAAACACTTCATATTAATGATCCAGAGCCCAGTGTAGGTTAACAGCAGATTCATGATTCATCCTATACACTCTCCAATAGAGCACTGGCTTTTTCTTGCAAAATCTGCCAAGCTCCATTGACATGTCTCACTTCTGTCAATGGTGCTCCTACTGTAAAATCTGCCAAGCTTCCAACTACCTGTGTATATAATTCATTGCAAATTTTTTCATGACATGCTAAGAACATTAAATACAGTAAGTAATTAAGATAAGAAGACATTCTATATTATGCAGTTTTTCCCAGAAGGAAGAATACCTTGAATCTTATGTCTTGACCAACAAGCTCCTCAAAATGAGCAGCCAATGCAATGTCGTTTCTTATGTGAGTTTGCAGTCCTTCCAATCCGTAGAATCGCATCACCATCCACAGTTTTAATGATCTGGAGCCCAGTGTAGGTTAACAGGAAAGGTTACATATCTGCTGGTAAATATGAATCTTTAATGTGTATAGAATTTTTTATTAGAATTAGAAAGAGATAGTAATATACTACAAGTACCAAGGATTTAATAAAAGTCATGACATATGAGGTTCTTATTATCTCTTAAATGGGGGGAAAGAAGAAAAAACCAGTAGACATACAATTCCATAAAATTCCAAGAAATATTACAAATCACGATCACATGCAAATTAAGAATTACATATGTATCAAAATGGATGAATAATGCTAATTTATGAGAGAGAGAGAGAGAGAGAGAGAGAGATTTGAACACCATATACAAACATGTATAAGGAAAATTTCGAAAGACACACCTAAAGCGGCGCCCAAGAGGAATTTGCCAATCTTTGTAGTCTATGACCAGGTTTCCTTGAGAGGCCTACAAATTCAACGCCATGAGCACACAATTAGACAATGACTTAAGGTGATTCAATAGTTTGAAAACTTCTCACAGCAAAATTTCAATATTAAAAGCATGTAAATAGGAAAAATACCTTGTTTTTCAGAAATTCGGGATTTGTAGACAGTGACTGAATCAAAACACTCCTGTCCTGTATCAACTCATCATCAATTATACTCATGCAATATTGGTTATGAATTAAATTGAAATAATACAAATAAAGTTTTAGAAGTGACATTGAGAAAGTGCATTATGGATACCTTAACCCAAAGTAGTGAACAGTCAAAGTTTGTCATAAGCCATTTATGGGCATTCATGTTAAATGAATCTGCTTCTTCAACCCCATCCATGTAGTGGCGGTACTCTGGACATATACAAGCACTTCCAGCATAAGCAGCATTTCTTTTGTATACGGCTTTCAAATTATACACCAATTAATTTTCTCATGTAACTTACCAAAATGTTTCCCACTGTAAGATTGCTGCAAGAACTTGATGTTGTTCTTATACCTATGCATCGTCTAGATTCCGTAGGCTCTGTCTTGATGTTGTTCTGTATACTGAACAAACTTATAAAAAAGTTTCAGACTTTGTACAACATGTTTAAGAAATGCAAAATCAATTTTCTGTTTTGATTAAAAGCATAATGATTACCATATTCTGAACAGAGCATTAACACTTTAATACAAATGACTAAAATTGCTTAAAAATAATGGGTCTGTAGCAATAGCACCAAAAGTAAGGGGATGAATTATTACCTAATGCAGCAATCATTTGACAATTGAATAGCTATGTAATTGTTCTGGAGTGGGCTCGAAGGCCAATTCGTCCAACAGGCCCATCGCGGCCCAATATCTACCTTGCTCCGCAAGATGCGGCCGCCCCCGTAAATTGCGCAACGGCTAGAACGCGCAGCGTTATATATACCACACCAGCATGTGGCTTCAGGTATGTTTTACTCACCTTGTGACCCTGCCCGTTGAAGCACCTCTGACTTGAGCGTTGGAGTGCCTTTGCAGGTATCACCCGCGTGCGGCTTACAACTCGGTCCCTCATCACAGCGACCGATCAACGTCGTATTGATCAGGTACGATCAATTGGCGACCACAGTGGGAGGCCCGAGCGCTATTCCACATCAAACCATGCCGCCACGCCAGAAACGCACTTCCTCCAGGCTCAACACCTCTGGGCAGAACCGACCTCAACGGACCCCAGAGGGCATGCCAGTGACCGTCCATGAATCACAAGATGAGCCTCGCCAAGAACCCTCAGTACAGGGCGGCCGCGGGCCAGTTACCCAACCAGCCCCGCAACTACCGGCCGAGCTGGCCGAAGCGGGAATTCCAGAAGCATTACCAGAGCATATGACACAAGCGCTCATACAAATTCTGGAGCAAAAGAATCAAGTGATCGCTGATCGAGACGAACTGATCGAACGTTATGAGAGAGGATCGATCTCAATCCGCCCGCGAGCGGACAGCGGTCACCGAGGCCAACCATCCCGGCCCCATCGTTCACCACCACGAAGAGAAGCTCCTCCTCGTCGAGGCGTATCACGACGCAATCCTTCAAGAAGGGCGATCGTTCACAGGTCGCCCCCCTCATCGAAGAAGTCGACACCGTCGTTCCCCCGAGGAAGATTACGACTATGCTGACTCAAGCTACCGACCAGAGTCAGAAGGGTCGCCAACAAGATACTCGTCCAACGAGTCCTCAGGATCCCGCCGATCAAGAAGCAGGTCGTGGGACTCGTATGAGGAGTTTGACGACTACCGTAACGGGGAGATTAGAGACGTCTCCCGTGCCATCAGCCGACCGAGAAGGAACTATTCAGAGCGGCCTAGAAGACGGTCGTCGCCACATGCTCCACAATATCATGGACGCCCTCCAATTGCTGACAGACTCCTTGGTCAGCCGGTCGGCCTTTACGGTTTGCCCGTCGACCAAGCTTATGCCGCCATGCAGCCTTACGGGCAGAATCCCATCCCGACCGGACAAGGGCCTTTCACCAGCGAAATTAGGCGTTATCGCATCCCAAGGGACCTGAGGAAGCCCCCAAACCTGAACAAGTTTAACGGTCGCGGGGATCCAGACAAACACCTGATGTACTTCAACAACTACTGTAGCTACAGGGAGCTGGGACGGACGATGAAGTGCAGACTTTTCCCTCAGTCGCTCGAAGGCCGGGCGTTAGAATGGTGGGAATCTCTGCGTCCCAACTCAGTCTCTTCTTGGGAAGGTCTTGTGGCAATGTTCTTGGCCAATTACACGGCCAATCGTTGTCAGTATCGTTACGAAGAGCACTTGGATTCGGTCGTCCAAGGTGAAAATGAACCATTGAGGGAGTTTATCGATCAGTTCATGACAGAGGCCGACACAGTCCGCAACCTATCAGACACGGACAAGCTGAAATACCTCAAACGTGGTATAAGAAAGAACCACAGATTTGCTGAAGAGTTCTCTTTGAACCGCTACTACGACCTCGGCCTGTTCCTTAGAAGGGCCAACGACCATATGGGCTATGAGGAGCAATTGGCGGCCGACAAGGGCGCCCGCGCGCGTCCCAAGGAAGAAACTGGTAGGTCAGTCAAGGGGCAAGACCGTGACAGTAAGCCCGAGTACCGGCCCAAGAGGTACGAGCAGCGTACAAAATTGAACACTCCCATCGCGCAGATCTTCACGGAGTGCCAGAACAATGAGTTCACTAGTGTAAGACGACCTGATCCTTTAGTATTGAAGAAAGGAGGTCGGCCTACCAAGAAATACTGCAGATATCACAAGAGTAAGGGGCATGACACCAATGACTGCATGGCCCTAAAAGATGACATAGAAGATCTCATACAGAAGGGCAAGTTGAGGCAATATGTCAAAGATGAAGGTAACGATCGCCCTGAACAAAGAGCCGTTGGCCAACCCGCCAATGACAAAGGTAAGGCGATCGTTAACTCAACGATCGAGCAAGTGCGTAACAGTTCAGAGGAAGAGCGCGACCCCAGACAATCGAAGGGCCGCAACGTAGCCATGGTCATCCATGGAGGTAATCCGTTGGATATCAGAGAGTCCAACAAGGCGATGAAGAGGAAGTGGAACGAACTCATGATGGTCGGCTCAACTTCAACCCCACGGCCGGCCTCGAATAGGCCGCCCATTTCCTTTGGGGACGAAGACTTGCTCGATGGTAAAGTCAATAATTATGTCCCTTTGGTAGTATCGGCCGTAATGGCCAACACTGAGGTCAGAAGAATACTGGTCGACCAAGGGAGCTCGGCCGACATCATGTTCGAAGAATTGATTGACAAGTTAAATGTGGATAGAAGCGAGATTATTCCCCAAGCAGTACCCACCCCACTGACCGGGTTCAATGGGGCGACCACCTACCCACTGGGGACGATAGAATTACTTGTCACTTTTGGAGATGATACGAACGGCAGCACGTCGTACAGGACGGTCAGAACGACGTTCTTAGTTCTGCCAATCAAATCGTGTTACCACTGCATCATTGGCCGCCCAACTCTGGGAAAATTGGAGGCCATAGCCTCAACTGTACATCTGAAGATGAAGTTTTAGAGTAAAAACGACCAAGTTGTGACAGTGATGGCCGACATGGAGGCGGCCATGAGGAGCCATTTCCTCTATCAAGAAATTTGTGACATGGAGGTGACGAATGCTAAACCTCAGAATCTTGGAGAGGGGCATCAGGTCAATGTGGCCGACTTGGATGCTCGATACGACCCTGATAGCGACCCTGAGGACGACGACGACTTAGCCCGCGAGCTAAAGAATAAACTCAAGCGGCCTGAGCCCCACGGGGAATTGATCGATGTTCAGTTAATGGACGACCCAACTAAGACAGTTAAGTTGGGGAGCGACCTACCTGAAGAAGACAAGCAAGAGCTCATCACCTGCCTCAGGGATTACGCAGACCTTTTTGCATGGCAGGCATCAGACATGCCCGGGATCCCAATAGAAATTGCCTGCCACCAACTGTCCGTTGATGAGACAGCAAGGCCGGTCGCACAAAAGAGGCGAACTCAGAGCGAAGAGAAAGCATTGGCGGCCGCCCAGGCAGTTGACGACCTCATCAAGGCCAATTTCATTGAGGAAATTAAGTATACAACATGGCTTTCCAACGTCGTGTTGGTGAAGAAGAAAAATGGTAAGTGGCGCATGTGCGTCGACTATACCGACCTGAATAAGGCATGCCCGAAGGACGCCTTTCCCCTGCCAAACATTGACAAATTGGTCGACGGGGCTGCGGGCTATAAACTTCTGTCTTTTCTAGACGCCTATTCAGGATACAATCAAATCACCATGTACCCACCCGATCGGCATAAGATCGCGTTCATGACCGATCGTGGAAACTTTCAGTACAAGGTGATGCCCTTTGGCCTGAAGAACGCTGGAGCGACCTACCAAAGAATGATGAGCAAGGTCTTCAGGCGGCAGATCGGTCGAATATCAGAGGTCTACTTGGATGACATGATCATTAAGAGCAAGACCGACCAAGACCATATCAACGACCTAAGGGAAATCTTTGAGGAAGCAAGGAAGAATTCTTTGAGGTTGAATCCAGAGAAGTGCACCTTCGGAGTAAGGGCGGGCAAGTTCCTGGGCTTCTTCTTAACAGAGCGAGGGATCGAAGCAAACCCTGACAAGTGCAAGGCGGTCGCTGACATGAGGCCGCCCACTACGAAGAAAGAGATTCAGCAGCTGAACGGCATGGTCGCTGCCCTGTCACGATTTATACCTAAATCAGCGTGCAAATCTCTTCCACTGTTCAAGCTTTTGAAGAAGGAGGTCGAATTTGAATGGACCGATCAATGCCAGCGAGCATTGGACGAGCTGAAGGCGGCACTAACCAACCCGCCCATCATGACCAAGCCACAACCGGGTGAGACACTTTACTTATACTTGGCCATAACGGACGAAGCCTTGAGCGCCGTTCTAGTCAGCGAAAGCGACCTAAAACAAAACCCGGTCTATTTCATCAGCAAGGTATTTCAAGGCCCAGAGATCAGATATCAGAAGATCGAGAAGCTAGCCTTAGCGTTACTTGTGGCCGCCCGTAGATTGCGCCCTTATTTCGTGGCCCATCAGGTCGTGGTAAGGACCGACCAGCCTATTAGGCAAATCCTTCACCGACCTGACCTTGCAGGGCGTATGATCAAGTGGGCTGTGGAACTCAGTGAGTTTGGGATCAAGTTCGAGGCTAGATCGGCCGCTAAGGCACAAGTGTTGGCCGACTTCATAGCTGAAATGACCCCAATACCAGACGATCAGGCCATCACGACCTGGACATTACACGTGGACGGGTCCTCCAACAGCAAAGGAAGTGGGGCCGGCTTGATACTCGAAAACACAGAAGGACTTACTGTTGAAGTCTCATTGACTTTTGCATTTCACACTTCAAACAACCAGGCCGAGTATGAAGCGTGCATTGCCGGGCTGCAGCTAGCCAAAGAGTTCAATGTCGACCGTGTCGAACTTCACTCTGACTCTCTACTGGTAGTATCCCAAATTCAGGACCTATACGACGCGAAGGACGATGTCCTGAAAAATTATTTGGCCAAGGTAAGGGATCTGCTCAGGCAATTCGACCGAGCGGAAGTTAAGCACGTCCCCAGGACAGAGAACGTGAGGGCTGACATCCTATCAAAGTTAGCCAGTACAAAGGCTCCTGGGAATCACAGAAGTCTAATTCAGGAAACATTAACGCGGCCGAGCGTGTCTACTAAGCCCGCCCAACCATTAGCCATTCTAACGGTCGACTTGGATAAAGACTGGATCACTCCGATCCTGCAATATATTCTTAATGGGGTAGAACCTTGCGACCAGAAGGCAGCAAAACTCCTGAGGTTACGAGCGACCAAGTACTCAGTGATCGAAGGAAGACTGTATAGAAGGGGCTTTTCATCCCCATTGCTGAGATGCCTTACGTCGGTCGAGGCCGACCATGTACTAAGAGACATACATGAGGGAGATTGTGGTAGCCACCAAGGTGGTCGGTCGATTGCTAAGAAGGCACTCAGGGCCGGATACTATTGGCCGACCATGGATGAGGACGCTAAGTTACTGGTTCAGAAGTGCAAGAAATGCCAAATCCATGCCGACGTACACATAGCGCCCTCATCAGAACTACACAGCTTGACCGCACCCTGGCCGTTCGCTTGGTGGGGCATGGACCTGCTCGGCCCTTTTCCACCTGCACCAGGTCAGCTGAAATTCCTGATCGTCGCGATCGACTACTTCACCAAGTGGATAGAAGCAGAGCCACTCGCCACCATTACCTCAGCGAAGGTATCCAAGTTTTTTGGTCGAAATGTGCTTGCCCGCTTTGGAGTGCCCCAACAACTGGTGACCGACAATGGAACTCAGTTCGCTGACAGAAAATTTAGAGAAATGCTGGCCGGCCTTGGCGTGAAACAGCGTTTCACCTCGGTCGAGCACCCACAAACCAATGGCCAGGCAGAAGCGACCAACATGGTAGTACTACGCGGGCTGAAAAGAAGGTTAGATGAAGCCAAAGGCAATTGGGCAGAAGAGCTACAGTCGGTCCTTTGGGCCTACAGAACGATCCCCCACTCATCGACCGGGGAGTCACCATTTAGACTTGTCTATGGTACTGACGCTGTCATCCCGATCGAGATGGGAGAGCTAAGTTGGAGGACGACCAACCCACCAACCCCGGCCGCAAATGAGCAAGCAACAAGAGAAGAACTCGACCTGGTTGATGAGCTGCGAACCAAGGCGTCACTTAGGGAGCAACTCATCAAACAGAAGGTCGCTGCAAGGTACAACGCCCGCGTCCAGAAGAGGGAGTTCTCCATTGGACAGCTAGTCCTTAGGAGGGCCGACGTGGGGAATAAGAACGCTCGCCAGGGAAAGCTCGCCCCTAACTGGGAAGGACCATACCGTGTCATCAGCAAGACTGGGAAAGGAGCTTACGAGCTGGAAACCATGGAAGGGGCGACCATCCCCAGAACATGGAATGCGGACAAGCTAAGAAAGTATTATGTCTAAGTTGTAAACACTGATTGATCAATAAAGAACAGGCGGTCGCTCTTTTTCCCCACTGGGGTTTTTTACTGAGGACTGACCTTAAAATTCGACTTGTGTGTTGACCGGTTTTTGAATGAGACCGCTTCCTTGCGGGCGCCCTTGGAGCCTTTTTCATAAATATAGCTCATCTCAAACAAAGTGAAGAACGGTCGTATGGAGACCGGTCGTCTCAGAACCGCAAGGACATCTTCATACGCCTGCAGGAACGCCCAAGCGTTCGGGTTCAGCTGAGAAGGGGCGACCTGAAGATACCGTAGAACCTGGCGTTGGAACCTGGTGAATGGTGGAATTATACCCATGCGTTCGAAAACGATGCGGTACATGGTGAATTTTAACACATCAGTCCAGGCCGCAATATCTTCCCCCTTGGCCATACCATCTACCCTCCAACCTTCATTCAGCTCGGTCGCAAGAAACTCCAGGTCTTGGCTTCCCCGTTGAATCTTGCTGCGCTGACCTCTCATGTTGAGAGACACCCAAGACATATCCTTTGCAGCAGCAACCTCAGGATCTTCTCCATGGTTGCCCTGTTGATCTCTGTCGGCCGTCTCGGTTACGTCGGTCGCAGCATGGTCAACACCTTCCTCACAGGCAACCCGTGCATTACTCTCTGCAATATCAGCAACCACAACCTCGGAGTACGGGACCCCACTTCTGTCCGGCTGCGTTCCGGATCTGCTAGATGAAGTCGAGTTCTGGGTCGAATACCCAGAGGAAGAAGATTCATCACTAGAAGAAGACGACCGGGCGTGCGCAAGACTCTGTTCCACTGGTCGTGTCATATTTTGCGCAAGAGAAACGGCCGGGACTCCAAATATACGGCAGGTTTGTTTAGTCCGCGCCAGAATGAACCTGTGGAGGGGAATAACAGTTAGGGTCTTGCTCGCGCGTGGGAAGGGGCGACGTGGTCGTCCCCAGACCTGACACCCCCTCCATCAGGTGGAACATAAAAACTCAAATAAAGTAAGAGCGGTCGCAGTTACCTGGAATTAGAGCAAGATGATTACGAGCGAGCTTTAGCGAGAACGAGCGAGCTTCGACAGTAGCGAGCGAGCTTTGGCAGAAGCGAGCGAGCTTGGGCAGAAGCGAGCGATCAGCGAGAGCAGCGGAGAATTCGGAGAAACGTGTAAATGATGTGCCCTATGAACCCTATATATAATGGGCCAACCATCACCATGGGCCGGAAGTGAAGCGGCGCGACTCTTCATGTACCATCATTGCTTAAACTCCTCGAGTCTCTAAACGTCACCTCAATAAAGCAACTGTCGTCTCAGCATCCATGACGATTGATTGTCAGGCATCACCCCCGAGATGGCACCTGGCCCCGTGTGACCAGGCCGCGTGGCAGCGACCATGCAATCAACAAATTAGCGATCGGCCAGATAATGTTCGACCAGTATTCAGTCCAGAACGGTCGTTTGTGACCACGCTGGGGAGCAAGAAATTAAGCCTTAGCCCGCCCCCAGGCGACCTAGGCTTGGGGGGAAACTGTTCTGGAGTGGGCTCGAAGGCCAATTCGTCCAACAGGCCCATCGCGGCCCAATATCTACCTTGCTCCGCAAGATGCGGCCGCCCCCGTAAATTGCGCAACGGCTAGAACGCGCAGCGTTATATATACCACACCAGCATGTGGCTTCAGGTATGTTTTACTCACCTTGTGACCCTGCCCGTTGAAGCACCTCTGACTTGAGCGTTGGAGTGCCTTTGCAGGTACCACCCGCGTGCGGCTTACAACTCGGTCCCTCATCACAGCGACCGATCAACGTCATCAACAACAGCAACCCATCGTATTGATCAGGTACGATCAGTAATTGATCAAAGTAATGGGTCTGTAGCAATAGCACCAATTAGATTGACGTATTGGAACAAACAAATCACTTTAGCAACTCCTTTCAACAAATAATTTCCCTCTCACCTGAATAACAAAGAAAAGGGCAACAAAAAAAGGTATTAAAACATAGAAGGTTAGTGATGAAAAGACAAACAATGGATAAAACCTACAAAAAATAATAGACTATGTGAATTGAACAAAATAGCAAAAAATAGAACTCAACTTGCAGGTAATATGAACAATATAATCCCTTATAGTGATAACCCATTATCAACCCGAAGTACATGTTTCCTTTTAAGAACTTTTCTTCATAATAGGGAAAGCAGAGCAAGGAAATCATTATAGAGCATGAGTGATTTAGCAGGCAGGGTCTACAAAAGGGAAAGTGAAAACTTCAAATAGGGACCAGCCATGTTAATTGTGTAGATTCAGGCATTGAGCATAAAAATTGCAATGAAAAGTCATAAAGGAAAGATTAGACAGAGATGAAAGAAAGAATATAATTGGAGGTACATAAGTTATGCTTACACCATTCCAACTGTGAAGTATGAAAGAATCAAAAGGTTATTAGGGAAAGCAAGTCATGATAATCGACAAACTTCATCTAATTCAATAAATATATAGTTGGGGAAATGAAATTTGTGAAGAACACATGACTAAATAGAACCCCATAGAAGGTAAATAACACAAAAAACGTAGAGCACAATAATACAAAACCTAAGAACTCATATATCCTCTTCAAGCATGACCAAGAACTCATATATGGGTCCTGATTGTAACCACTGCACACAAATGATTATCAAGTTATTAGGATGTATGGGTCCTTAATTCATAAATGCAATCATATAAGACCCTGCAATAAAGTGCATCATAACCTCCACCTTATTAGATTTTTGGATGCTATAATGGTTTTAGTTTTGTGAATCATATACGTAGGATATGCATCCAATTATGCAGCACCAGGGGAATTGAAACTTTCAAGCTTCTTCTAGCTTAAACTCTGACATTTAGCAATATACTCGATCTATGAGCCTATATTTCAGAAATCATTTATACTCTAGCTTAGTTTACTCAAGAAATATCCGTTATCATTTATATACATTCATGTACACCTTGAGAACTATATATGCTTCTGACACATGAATATTAAAAGGAAACAAAACATAACTTCTAATGTCAAAACTCCAATTACTACCTTAATCTCTATAATAGCCAGCTGCCCTGTGAGGAATGGAATTTGAAAGAAGCATACACTTGTGCAGCAAGCTGGTGGATTGTTTAACTGTATATTAGTTGAATAACAAAGACATATCTGTACAAAACTGAAATATGTAATTCACCAGTGAAAAAGAAATCATCAAAGAAATCTGACATTTTCAATTGCAGAGTCGACAAATCAGAACATTAGAATGAAGTTGAAAACTGTACTGCTATCAGTTAAAAAGATTAGTAAGATGGCAGTTAAACATAACTTTCTTTTCTTGTTATTCTTCCTTATAGTTTCTCTCCCTTCTAAGTAATTTGAGTATACTGCACAATCAAATGGAAATAAACGAAAGCAATGAAAGGAATCTACCTCTCTTTACTTGTCATTGACATCAAACCTAACATTAACTTGTCCCCTGCTGGTATTTGAGTTATGCAGCAAAAATAAGTTCAATCACTACCAACTCACAGACCAAAATACACCTTAAAAAGAAAATATCATACATTATATACTTAAACTTACAGTCTGAAACTGGAAAGAGGAATTGGCATCAACATTTGGGACACTGCAAAGTATGTCTAGCATTGCATTATTAAAACTAAAGTCTATGTTTTCAAAGCAGAAAAGATAGACAAATCAAGCACTTGGACATAACAAAAAAAAGTTCATATCTAATCTAAATAGAAACTATACTGCTAAGCATTGGGAAATTAATTCTGCAACCAAATATTCTGCTAGGAGTTGATCAGACTTGTCCCATTGGGAATTTATCAGACTTGTCCCGTTGAGATTACACACACCTTATACGCATATAAATGTCATTCCACTTCCTTCAAAGTTAGAAAATAAGCCAATTATCGAAAGAATTATATTTGATGGGCCAAAGATTATGAAATTTAGAAATTTAGAAAATTGAAAATAAGCCAATTAGAAAGTCAGCAACTTTTATATTAATACCATGAGTCCTTAATTCATATATGCAATCATATCAAATTCCATACTAATAGTTTTGAAGAAAATCCAAAGTATGCATAATCATAATTACCTGAATTTCTCTTTGTATTGCAAGTATATCAACAAAATGGTTCCACTGATTATGTTAAATGGCTTCCATTTATAGAAATCAAAATTTCTAAAAAAAGGCTTATAATTAGAACAAAAGGAAACATAACAAAACCAAAATACTATGAACACCAAACTTAAACCAAAGCCAAACCTAAAACTAAGAAGGGAAAGAAGTTTGTGTTCCACGAAAACAAAACTTACTAACACCAAACAGTTAGGGTTCAGTAACAAAAATACTTCATACCTATTGAAGATGAGGGATTTAGGGTTTGGTTTGATCTTTGCTGAAACTTGTGTCTTCCACGAAAGCAAAACCTAATATGAGCAAAACAAAAACAAAATCAGATGAATATTAGTTTTATTGCAAAACAATTGAAGAAGTTTATCAGAGGAAGAGTTGCAAACCAAAAGCCATGATCAACTTTCTGCAATTTTCTGTCCCTTAAACAATTTTATCACTCTGATAAACTTGGTTGAGGGTTATCAGAAACTGAGGATTCGCTGAAACTGAGGATGAGGGGTTTGGGGTTGGGTTCGATTGCTGCAATCTTGTGGTGTAGAAGAAGGAAAACAAAATTAAACCTTAAACCTTGAAGAACTGCAGCGACCAATGAGGGAACAGATATAGCGGCCGATGACGGAGCAGAAGGCGGCGGTGGAGCACGTAGCATGACAGCGACGTGTGGTGGTTTCGAATTGACTGAGTTCGACGACGGTGGAGCACAGACCAAGGCGAATCAAAGAAGGTGACAGTGATAGGGAGAGATGGAGACGGCGGTAGAGTGGAGAGAGCGACGGAAGAAGGAGGCAATTTGGCGGAGAGAAGGAGCTTCGGCGGAGAGAACGATTGGAAGAGGAATGAAACGGTGGAGTTTTGGTGGAGAGCGATGAAACTGTGGACTGACTTTAGGGTTCAATAGTGTTTAGTTTTTACTTTTTAGTGTTTTGTTTTTGGGCGCACGCAAAGGTTTTTATTTTTTGTTTCACGCAAAAATAAGTTACATATTTCAAGTCGGACATTAGCGTTATCCGGCTTAGAAAGTTAAGTGCCAGAATTTTTCCCACACGTTTACTACAAAAATGCCACCGCTTCCACTTGTTAAGTCGGGTATTTGGGCATCCGACTTAAAACCTCCAATTCTTTTCCAATTTTTGCACTAGTGAAACCGTTGTGTTCACTTCCAAAGGGTTCAAAGTTCCAATCTCCTCTTTACCGTTTTTAATTGTGAAATTTGTGAAAAAACAAACAAAACTGTTCGAAGAGGGAATCGAACTTGGGCGATATCATTGGAGACACCAAACATAAACCACTACGCTCCTGCAATGTTGTTGAATATATCTGCGCAAACATTGTATATATTTAGTCGTGTTTTGTTTTTATATAGGGGTATTATAATAAATTCAGCTGATTTTTTAGGGCGGGCCGTGGCCCTCCCCAGCCCATGTTGAATATATCTGCGCAAACATTGTATATATTTAGTCGTGTTCTGTTTTTATATAGGGGTATTATAATAAATTCAGCTGATTTTTTAGGGCGGGCCGTGGCCCTCCCCAGCCCATATAAAGATCCGCCCCTATAGCAGAGGGAAGCTAAGGGAGTGAACCTGGCTAGCATGGGATTAGAGATGTAAGACAACAAAGTGGCTTTGTTGGCCTAGATCTAGCAACTGCGCACACTTACAGTTTGAAAGGTGGTGGCTCAGGCTGTGACTGACCTAACACTACTAGTTGAAAGATTGGTGGCAACACACCACCTCTCTGGGCAAGGAGTAGGGCAAAGGAAGAAGAAAAGACACTGGAAAAGGCAGTTCCAAAGGGGAAATGCAGCTTACCCATGTAAAGAGGATGGGTGGAAAAGACACACAAATGCAAGTACTCAGAGGAGAGAAGCAACAATGCACTCATGATCTCACAGACCAAAAACACAATCATGTGAGGAAGAGAAGCGGGGCTACTAAGTCGACCAGTGGCACCTGTTGTGCTAAAGAAGTTCTAGCGGCCCATGCTACACCTCACAACAGCGACGTTGTAGAAGCCCTAGGACCAGATAGGGAGAGTATCCCAATGACAACTCATGGGGGCTTTGTTCCTGTTAAGAGTGAAAAAGAAAGACATATGATGAAACCGTGTGTCTCAATTACACCACGGAGATTCTATTATATAGACGTTTGGAGAATCAGTACACAATCTCTACAATAATTACAGATTAATGACAATATCAAAACTACCTAATATCATGATTATAATATATTATTTACATAAATAATATATAACGTAATCAACACTCCCCCTAAAGCTGGAGCATATAAGTCATATGCACCGAGCTTGTTACATATGTAGCTGGTTCGAGGACCTCTTAGAGATTAAGTGAAGACATCGACCAATTGATCATTTGGCTTGACAAAACTAGTGGAGATGCCTCCTGATTCAATCTTCTCTCGGACGAAGTGACAATATACTTCAATGTGTTTAGTCCTCTCATGAAAAACCAGATCAGAGCAATATGCAATGCCGCTTGATTATCACATATGAGAGTCATTTTCTCATCATCTTGAAAGTGAGGCTCCTTGAGTAATTGTTTTAACCAACTAATCTCTTGTGTTACTAATGTCATGGCTCTATATTCAGCTTCAGCACTAGATCTTGCAACAACATTTTGCTTCCTACTTTTCCAGGATATTATATTTCCTCCAACTAGTACACAATACCCAGAAGTGGATCGCCTATCAACGGGTGAGCCTGCCCCTTCAGCATCTGAATAACCAACTATCTGAGTGTGCTCTCTATATTCATAAAAGAGACCTTTTCCTGGAGCGCTATTAACATACTTTAAGATTCGAATGACGGTATTTCAATGATCTTGACAAGGAGAATTTAAGAATTGACTTACCACACTGACTGCAAAGGAAATATCTGGGCATGTGACAATAAGATAATTTAACTTCCCAACCAATCTTCTGTATCTCCTAGGATCTGAAAGTGGCTCCCCCTGATTAGGTAGAAGTTTGACATTTGGATCCATAGGAGTGTCAACTGGTTTAGCATTCAATAGACCTGTCTCTTCAAGAATATCCATGGCATATTTCCTCTATGAAATTACAAGGCCATCCTTAGATTGGGCTACCTCAATACCCAAGAAGTCAGCCAAGTTCTTTAGTCTGAAACTCGTTAGAGAGATGTTGCTTCAATTGGAGTATGCCCTGCTGATCACTACCGGTTATAACAATATCATCCACATAAACAATTAGATAGAAGCATCCCTGGGCTGAATGTCGATTCGTGCCAAACTGTTGTACCACAGTACTAAATCTGCCAAACCAAGCTCGTGGAGATTGTTTAAGACCATAAAGTGACCTGTGAAGTCGACAAACTATGCTCAAGGACCCCCCCTGAGCAACAAACCCTGGAGGTTGCTCCATATAAACTTCCTCTTCAAGATCACCATGCATGAAGGCATTTTTGACGTCAAGTTGATAAAGAGACCAGTGTCTGATAGCTGCAATAGAGAGAGTAGTCTAACTGAGGTCATCTTGGCGACAGGGGAGAACGTGTCGGTATAATCCAGCCCAAATATCTGAGTCTATCCTTTGGCCACCAACCGAGCCTTAAAACGATCAATCTTACCATCAGGTCCAACCTTGGCAGTATACCACCACTACAAGCAATTCGCGATTTACCGGCGGGTTTTTCCGTGGAAAAAATCCGCCGGAACATTTTCGGCGGATATATTCCGCCAGTACATTACCGGTGGATTTTGTCACATTTCCGGTGGTTTCGTGTCCGCCGGTAAGTTTCCGGCGGATTTGTCACAAAATTTTTGTTTTTTTTTTAAAAAACCAAAACCGCCGGTACAGGAACGTAAATCAGCTAGTAATGCTACTAAGTCCGCCGGTAATACCACAATCTGTGTCTTCTCCAACGGATTTTTGTTTCGGGATTTGAATTTTGAAATCCGCCGGTAATGTCATTAAATCCGCGAGTAATAACAAATCCGCCAGAAAGTCGTAAATCCCGTCGGTACGCGTCTTTTCGGCGGATTTTTGTTTCGAAATTTGAATTTTGAAATCCACCGGTAATGTCGTTGAATCTGCCGGTAATTCAGATTCCGCCGGTAAGCCACATTTTCGGCGGATTCCCCATTTCCGCTGGTAAGCCCTATTCTGCCGGTAAGGATGCATTTTGGTGGAGTTTTCAAATTTGAATGCAAGTTCCGCCGGTAATTACGCGTTCCGACGGATTCGGATTTCGGTTTTCAAAATCCAGCTGTTGGCTGCTTTCTCCTTAAATAAATTCGCATTCATCTTCATTTCCCTCAAATTCTCTCTTCTTCTTCCAGATTTTTTTTGAAGGTATGTTTTTAACATAATATATATTTTATATTTGATAGTTTTAGTTAATATGAGTTAGTTACTAATTCTGATATTATTTGTTTAGCAATTGCTTGAGTTTGGGTGAAAGTTTGTTCGAAGGAGTCCGAAGTTAGCATCAAGTCAGAGATTCTCTTCACTACCAGTTAGTTATCAACTTATAGCTATTACTATTATTATTTAGTAAAAACTGTTATTTGATGTTGCACTAAAAAAAGCTTATTTGATGTTGTTAGTTGGAAATTTGTGGAAAAATAAATAAATTTAATTTGTTGTATTAAAATTAGATTGTATTTACTATTAGTTGTTTATGTTTTTAGATAAAATAAATACGAATTATTATAATATAATATATCAGTTAAAATGAAAAAGTAAAAATAACATAATATAAATTGTTATTATTTACTAAAAACAAATTATATTTTAATTATTTTATTTATTTATTAAAAAAAATCAGAGTCAATTATTAAGTATTTTTTTTTTGGTACAAGAAGGAAAAGCGAAAACAAAAGAAAAAGAGAAAACTAAGGACGCAAGAACTCTACTCTCCTAGCATCCGCCTGCAACGGGAAAGCTAAGGCAGGGGTAGGAGAGTCTAGAGGAAGCCAATGTTGGTCCAATGATGACCCCATCTTTGCCAAAATATCAGCACACATATTGCCTTCTCGAAGCGTATGAGCCAAGGTGAACTGCCAAGGTCGTCGCAAAAGATCCTGAATGTTCGCTATGAGAGCCGCGTGCACATGCCGCAGATTAAGCGGAGAGTTCACCACGTGAATAGAGTGGAGAGAATCCGAATAGCAAATGATGTGACGGTGCCCATCATTCCACGCTAACTGGATACCATGAAAAAGCGCCAAAAGTTCTGCATGCAAGTTATCTGTGGTGCCAACATGACCAGAGAAACCCTTTATCCACAAGCCATTCGAATGACGAAGCAGACCACCAAAACCAGAGAGTCCAGGATTACCCACACTACTTCATCAACATTAAGAACTATGGCCTCTTCCCTGTTGAACCATGGGTAAACACTCCTTTATTTTGTATGATAACAAATTACATCTACTAATGTTTCAAGTTGAACAAAGTGCAGGACACAAATTAAAAAGAAGAAGACACTAAAGTGGAGTAGCTTGAAGAAGAAGCAAACTCAAGACCTAGACAGTTTATGTGCCTTCTTTAGGACACCATGTAGGGTCCTATCACCTAAAGTGTATGGCACTTTAGTTATTGAGAGAGATGACCTTTCAAAACATGCATGATGCATAAAAATAGTTTTGAAAAAATATTTCACAAAATTGCATGCATGCATAAGGTGGCAAGTTGAAAAAAATATTTTTAGGAAAGCTTGGAATCGATTTCCAACCCATTTCATAGGCCTTGGAATCGATTCTCAGGACCTCCTATATGGCCTGAAAATCGATTCCTTCATGTTTCCAAAGGGCCATGAATCGATTCCCATGCCTTCCAAAAAGAAAAGAATCGATTCCCTATTAATTCAACTAGCCTAAGAATCGATTCCTCCTATTTTTAATGAACTAAGAATCGATTCCCTATGCTTCTAAATGAACTGAGAATCGATTCTCAGGACCTCCATATGGCCTGAAAATCGATTCACTCCTTTCTTCATAAACAATGAATCGATTCCCTCTTTTTCCAAAACATCAATGAATCGATTCCTTTCTTATTTCAACTAAACAATGAATCGATTCTTTTATTTTTTAAAGGCAATGAATCGATTCATCAACATTTTGACTTGATCAATGAATCGATTCTTCACTTATATTAAATGTTTTTCAAAAATTTCAACGGTGCCTAAGCCTATAAATACCTGGGTTGAGCTTCACCTTCAAATCAACCACTGCTCACAATTTCTCTCTATTCTACTCTCTCTTGCGAAATTCTTAGATCTAATATTGTTCTTCATAATTTTCATATTATTTTGAATGCTCTTCATTTTATTATAGATCTAAGAATATAGTGCTTCATTGTTTTGAATCTTGTTCAAAAGTTTTGTGTTTTCGAAAATCATATATATCTTCTTAAGCTTTTGCAAGATCATATTTCATATCATATTTCAGAGCATCTATAATCCTAATATCACTCATCTCTCTCAGTTTCTAAACTGACACATTACTAAGAAGTGATTGGATCCATAGATCTCAACTGTGTAATTCTTATTTTGTTTTAGTGGTTATTTTGAAATCCTGGGAAGTTTTACTTGGGTCTCTCAATCAGGGTGATTGAGTTGGTTGAAATCCTTAGCGGGTGCTTGGGTTCTCAGTTCGGGGAATTGAGATTCACTATTGTTGAAGTCGACTGTTTGTAATAACTCTCTTCAATATAGTGGTTGCTAAGTCCAAGGGTTGAAAAGCCTAAGGCCGAGGACGTAGGGCTTTTATCCCAAACCTTGCTAAATATCTGTGTCTCTCTATCCCTTCTCTTTTTATTTTGCACTATTATTATAACTGTCTATATCTTATTATTGATACTGTCACAAATACGATTATTGTTTATTATTGATATTATTGTGCTTATATATCTTAGTCAATATTATTGTGCTAAATATTGTTATACTATCCTGTCATATTAAAATATCAATAATCATATTCACTGTGCTATTATCAATATTCATCTATCATCTTCTACATCTCTTACCTGATTACTCATCTCATTGTTCAAATCATACTTTCCGCATACGTTTTGAAAAGGATATAATCATCATTTTTGAAAAGAATCCATATTTACTCATAACCTTATTCACCCCCCCTCTAAGGTTATACTCTAAGTCTAACAAGTGGTATCAAGAGCTAGGAATTGCATATTAGAGCTTTACATCTCGCAATTCTAAAGTTATCCTTTACATATCTGTAATTATGGGTTCTTTCATGAAAGAAGGAATGTCCTCTAATAGGCCTCCTCTATTTGATGGTACTAACTACGATTACTGGAGTAGTCGTATGAAATGTCATGTGCAGGCAATTGACTTCACTCTATGGAGAATCATAGTGGATGGTCCTCTAATCCCGATGAAGATCAAGATCACAAAACCAGGTAATACTGATGGTGACACTTCAAAAATTCAAGCCACCGGCAAAGCTGAAGAAGTACCGGTGGAAGACATCTACACCATCGACCTGAGTGAGTTAAGAAAATCTGAGCTTGACAAGATATCCCTAAATGCAAAGGCCATGAATATCCTTCATCTATCACTCTGTGAAGAAGAATATGGTAGAGTAAAAGGGTGTCAAAGTGCAAAGGAAATCTGGGACTGCCTACAAGCCACTCATGTCGGGACAAGCCAGGTAAAAGATACTAAAATTAGAATTCTCACCTCTGAATATGAAAGTTTTAAAATGAAAGAAGGTGAGTCTGTCGCAGCAATGCATCAGAGATTAAATTTAATTGTAAACAACTTGAGGGCCTTAGGAAAGAAATACACCAACAAGGATTTGAATGGAAAGATCCTTGAATCCTTAACTGGTGATTTCTTCCCTAAGACTTGTGCTATAACCGAAGCCAAAGACATTGGCACTTTACCTCAAGAAGACCTTATTGGATCATTGCTAGCATTTGAGGTAGTTCTGGCTGCCAAAAAGAACCAAGAAAAAGAAACTGTAAAAGAGAAGAAATCTCTTGCCCTTGCTGCTAAAACTTCTAAAGTAGCAAGGAAAGAGGTTGAATCTGAAGAAGAAACCGATGATGAAGACATGGCTATGCTTGCCAAAAATTTCAAAAAATTTATGAGATTCAAAAAGTTTGGAAAGGGTGACTTTTCAAAGAAGTCCGGGTACAACAAAGAAGACAGGTATGAGAAAAAGGATGATCAACTAAAGTGTTTCGAATGCAACAAACCTGGTCACATCAAAGTAAACTGTCCAAAACTGAAATCCAAGTACAAGCAAAAGAAAGCAATGAAGGCAACATGGGACAACACTGATACTGAACGTGAAACCGAAGAAGAAGAGGAAGTCGCAAATGCTGTCTGTCTCATGGCAGAGAACACAGCTGAAGCAACATGGGATAATCTCAGCACTGATGGTGAATCAGATGAAGATGAGCAGACTGACAATGCTATCTGCAATATGGCAAGTGACGCATCTAAGGTAAGCCTTAACTCCTCTAGTCTTTCTGATTCTTCTACACATGATGATTCATTTGATGATGCGTGTAGTAGTCACAATTTGAGTGAAGCTTTTGAAGCTCTTTATTTTGAACTTGAAACTCTTTTGTTAAAATCTAAGAAATTAACAAAGAGCAACAAAAGCTTGTCCACTCAAATCGAGACACTTAAAAATGAGGTAGTTAAATTGAAGAATGAGCTACATAAAACAAAACCTTTCAACCTTGAATTTTTCGAGCTTAAACAAAATTTTGAAAAAGTCAAGGTTGAAAATGAATTTTTGAAAGAAACTTTGAAAAAGTTTGAGGTTGGTGAAAAGACCTTGACTCAGTTGCTCCACTCTCAACATCAATATGTTGATAGGAGAGGAATTGGGTACAAAGGTAATTCCACCTCCTCTGTTTTGAACAAGAAAATAACTTTTGTAGCTGCTACTTCAAGTTATACACCTACTGTTTTCTCATGCACCTATTGTCAAAATGGGAACCATAGCTCTCCTAGATGTCCTATTCGTAAATTATGTGAGCTAGGTACCCTTATACCTGCCTGTAAGAAACCAAGGTGGATTGTGAAAGCAAACCCCTTGATGACTAACCCCCAAGGACCCAACAAAATTTGGGTACCTCGTACTAGTTGTTAAATGTTCCTCTTGTAGGTTGGTCCTTCATCTAAAAAGAAAAACGTGTGGATGGTTGATAGTGGATGCTCAAGGCATATGACTGGTGATGCCTCACTATTTCTGAAATTGAGCAACAAAGCTAGTGGATCTGTAAAGTTTGCCAACAATGAATCTGCTCAAGTAATAGGTAAAGGTTGTGTGGGTAAGGAAAACACAATTAAAATTAAAGATGCTTTATTAGTTGATGGTGTTAAATTTAACTTACTAAGTGTTAGCCAATTATGCGATAATAATTTTGATGTGCACTTTTCTGTTGATAAATGTGTTATCACCCATATGACTTCTAAACTCTACATTACTGGCTTTCGAGAAAACAATGTATACTATGTTGATTTTGATAATGTAAGTGATGATATAGTATGTATGCCTACCTTGATTGATGATGTGGATTTGTGGCATAGACGCTTAGGACATGCTAGTATAGAACATCTGTCTAAGTTAAGTAAGAATGAGCATGTTAGAGGTCTACCTAAATTGAAATATGAAAAAGGCCAATTATGTGATGCATGTCAACTTGGTAAAATGCACAAAACCTCTTTTAAATCAAAACCTGTTATTTCCACCAAAAACGTGCTTGAACTGCTACATCTTGATTTGTTTGGTGAAATTGATGTCGTAAGTCTAGGAGGGTCTAAGTATGTCTTTGTTATTGTTGATGATTATTCTAGATATACTTGGGTTATCCTACTTGCAAATAAAAGTGATGCTTTTAACGAGTTTGCTAAGTTGTGCAGAAAGCTACAAAATGAGAAAAACTTAGCCATCAAAGAAATTAGAAGCGATCATGGAGGAGAGTACGAAAATTCATCATTCAAGACTTGGTGTGAAAAGTATGGCATTCATCATAACTTTTCAGCTCCAAGAACTCCTCAACAAAATGGTGTGGTAGAAAGAAAGAAAGAACTATATAAGAGATGAGCAGGACAATGCTGAATGAGCCAACCCACAAAGAAACCTTCCAAGTACTTGGGGTCATGCAGTGATACAGCT